>BMAU01020186.1:0-31968 GCA_019973935.1 Trichonephila clavipes
TATTGAATTGCAATCGAGTCTGTTTTTATTAAAAACTCGTTTGGGTTGTGTTTTGACTGGAAGGCAGGGAGCTTTTGAAAAATGTAGTGAAGAGCGTGATACTGTTTTAAATGTTATTTCTTTATTGGCTAAAGAATTGCCTGTTAATGAATTATGGACTCTCGAAAGCATTGGAATTTTTGACCCAATTCAAAAGTTAAATGAAAAAAATGAACATTTAAAGGTGACTGAAGAATTTAAAAACAGTAAAACAGCAAATTCTACCGGACGGTAGATACGAGCTTTGTTTGCCCTTTAAATCGGAAGCAATAGATTTGTCTTCCAACGAGATCTGACATGGAAGCGGCATAAAAAAGACGTGCGAACGCGCACAACGAAATGGGATTCTAGATAATTATAAAGTTGTATTTAAAGAATGGGAAGAATTAGAAATTATAGAAAAAATTGAAGAGAAAGGGGAAAATTCATATTTTTTGCCGCATCGACCAATCGTGAAAGACGATAACATTACCACTAAAATACGACCAGTTTTTGACGCGTCGGCTCGTGCAACTGGTCAGAGTTCGCTAAATGACTTATTGTATAGAGGTCCAAATTTAATTGAGGAAATACCAGATATTTTAGACAGGTTTCGTAGGTATCCGATCGGCCTTTCTGCCGATATTGAGAAAGCATTCCTTCAGCTGGGAATTACCCCTAATCATAGAGATTTCTTAAGATTCTATTACCCTGACGAGGGTGAGGAAATTGTTTACCGTCACTGCCGAGTGGTTTTTGGCGTTTCCTTGAGTCCCTTCTTGGTAGTTGCAGTGCTTGAGCACTTGCTGGAAAATGTGCCTGCAGATGATACTCAACAAGGCTTTAAGTTAAAACTTTCGTTTTATGTAGATAATTGCGTTAGTGGGGTGAATAGCATTACCAACAAGAAGAATTTGTTTTAAGGTCTAAGGAAATTTTGTCAGGGGTTGAAATTTTGTCACGTTTTAATTTACGTAATTGGGAAAGTAATGTAGAAAGTAAGCACATATCCAAAAGTACAGGCACAATGAAATTATTAGGGATAATTTGGGATCTTGATAAGGACACTCTAAAGTGTAAAATGGATTTTGAAAGTTTATCAGGGGAAACTAAAATAACTAAAAGAGTTATTTTAGCAACTGTTCAAAATTTTTTGATCCAAATGGTATGTTGTGTTTTGTGACTCTAACACCTAAAATATTGCTGCCATGGTATGCTAGGAAATTTTCAAAATTTCATTCAATCTTAAGATTAGTTGCACTGGTTCTTAGATTTCTTAATAATGTTAGAAGCAGAATCAGTGACAGAAAGAAAGGACAATTATCGTTAGATGAGTTAGAGAATGCTGAGATCCATCTGATCCGATCTTTTCAAGCTCAGAGCTTCACAGATGAAAAGTTAATTTCAAACTTGAGTGTATTCAGAGATGATAACAACATCATTCGTGTGAAAACGCGAATCACTGAACGCAATGATGCATCTAACTTTCTTTCGTCTCAAACTTACTGCCTAACAAATGTATATTTACGCAAAGACTTGTAGAGCATTTTCATTTAAAGAATCATGCAGGGACGCAGTTGCTCTTAAGCATAATACGTGAAAAATATTGGATAATAGGTCGTAGAAGAACTGTTCGAAAGATATGGAATGCCTGTATTAAATATCGAAGATTTAAAAGTAAATCTCCAATGACAGATCCTGTTGCTCTACCATCTGATAGAGTAAAAGATTCCGCAGTGTTTGAAGTGGTTGGTGTAGATTTAGATGGTCCCCTGTACGTCAAACGGGGTGATAAGGTTTGGATTGTCCTCTATACCTGTGCCATCTATCATGCGTTGCACATCAAATTACACTCATGTTCATAAATTAAGGATAATTCAGAATCACACAGAAATTGAACTCTAAAATAAAAATTTCACCTGCAGAATAATCACACACATCTTGAAGAAGATTATGCAAATTACAGGAAACCACCAGATGGCGCGGATAGTACGTCACAATGACGAGAGTGTAAGAGAGGGGTATATAAAGAATGGTGGCAAAGAAGTAAAATTGTTCACAAGCGCTTTAAAAGCCGTTCAGGGCAATAACCGCATAGTTATGGCACAAAGGAAGCATTTGGATGATTTTTTACGTGGTATAATTATTGGACGACTAGAATGTGGACGTACCCAGCTGGAAGTATCCGAGGAACTTGGAATCACCCAGAATGTCATCTCCAGGCTTTAACAACGATTCCAAGATGATAATAATGTGAGTAGATGTTACAGCACAGGTCACCCCCGAGTTACAACGCCGAATGAGGACCGTTATTTGGCAGTTACTGCCAAAAGAAACAAACGGTGCTCAGCATCAGACCTGTCTCTTCAGCTACCGGTTCGACAGTTTCAAGGCAGACCGTGTACAGACGCTTAGGGCACATTGGTCTATATGCTCGTAGTCCTGTCAGATGTGTTCCACTTAACGCAACTCACTGTGGCCTGCGATTAACCTGGAGTAGAGAGCATGCGTTGTGGATACCACAACAGTAGTCTTGTGTGGTGTTCTCCGATGAGTCCAGGTTTAGTTTGCAGTCTGATTCTCACCGGACTTTAATATGGAGAGCGCCAGGTACCCGTTACCACCAAGAGAACACCATTGAACGACACCGTTATGGTGGTGCAGGATGGCTCGCGTTTGGGGAGGAATTATTCTTGGTTCCAGAACTGACCTGCATGTTCAGAGTGTAACGATGACAGGCACATCTATCGCGGGATGTCATTCTGGAACAACATGTACGTTTGTTTCGGAGCGCCATGGGTGCTGAATTTCTGTTTATGGATGACAACGCCCGTCCTCACCGTGCAAACATTGTAGACGAATGCCTTCAATCGGAGGATATCACCCGTATGGATTGCCCAGCATACTCACCGGACTTGAATCCAATAGAGCATGTGTGGGATATGCTTGGCCGACGAATTGCAGCCCGTCAACCCCCTCCCACCTGTCTACCGGAACTTCGGAGGGCATTGCTTGATGAGTGGTGTAATATTCCCCATGATCAGATTGATAATTTGATACGCAGCATGCCTAGGCGTTGTAAGACCTGCATTGCATCGCCCGGGAGACATACTCCGTATTAACCATCATGCTAACAATATTATACCGTATTATTATTTTTTGATATTTGCCCCAGGGAGTAAAAATCGCAATTTTTATTAATTATGTCAAACATATAGTATCTTTTTTGCTCTTTACCTTTTGTTTAATAAATAGACTTCACAAATAAGTCAAATTTGTTTTGCTTCTGTCTCTTTCTTTACCTGAACTTCATTATCCTTAATTTATGGACATGGGTGTAATTTCCTCTCTTTAGACTGATGCCTTCCTATTGTATTTTCGTCGTTTTGTGGCCAGACGAGGAAGACCTCGAATAATATATTGTGACAATGGCACGAATTTCAGAGGTGCCTACAACGAATTAATTGATATCGATTGGAGCGAAGTATCTCAATATGCAGAGATGCGACGTATAACATGGAAATTTATACCTCCCACAGCTGCCTTGTGGGGAGGCTTTTGGGAGAGGCTTGTGAGAACGGTGAAAGAGCTTCTCAGGAGAACCTTAGGGAAGGCCATACTTACGTATGAAGAATTGCTAACTATTTTATGCGAATGTGAAAAAGTTGTCAATTCACGTCCGTTGACATATCTGTCTGAAGATATGCAGGATGTAACTCTAATTACACCCGCAAGGGTCCTGTTTAAAATACCAACGGCCGATACTAAAAACTTAGATGTCCGGGATACTAATCACTTCCGAAAGATTGAGATTTAGAGCCAAAGTAATCGAGGAGCTAAAAAGGAGATTCAGAAATGGTCAATTAATTCAACGACAAAAACAACATCCTCAGTTGTCGAGCATTTAAGTGGGTGATATAGTTCTGATCGGCAGTGGCGGCACTAGACCACGCGTGGACGTCGGCGAAATTAGGGTTCGCGAGGCCTCCTTTTTTCCCAGTCAAGAAAACGTTAAATTACATAAGTGGAATTATAGTTAAAATAATGTATGAGTAAACGAGATTTATTGCTAATCAAATGATGACAAAAATTACACAAATAGAAATTAAAATAGACGAACTTTTCGGTTTTGGCCTCACTGCACTTTTTCAGGATTATGTCATAGCTAACACTAGCCGCTATTTCAGCTCCAATTGATAGAACTGATAACGCAGATAGTCTCTCTTGACTCATCGTGCTTCTCAAGTAGGTCTTAATCAATTTTAACTTTGAGAAGCTTTTCTCAGTGGAAGCTGTACTGACTGGAACTGTGAGCATGATTCTAATTGTTATATAAAAATATTTGGATATATTTCTTCTCTCTCCAAATTATTTTCTAAAATGTACTGAATGTGTTGTTTCGCGTCATTGATAGAGTCTAGGGAATTCGTTTTTAAAAGTTGGAGCTCTTTATATAGTTCGAAAGGCTGTATGTCGCTGTTTTCGCCTTCCCGAAGTATTGTACATAAATCACACATTACAATACTTGAGAAGGTCTTCTTTTGATATCGAAGTTAAATAACTGATATCATATATATATATATATATATATATATATAAAACCAAATTGTTCAAAATATTCATTGAGCGCTTTATATCTCGGCATTAGGTTTCGACTATAATAGCATCAATCATTGTGTGTGTTAAAAAAGTTAACTCTGTACTGCATTTCAAAATATTGAATAGGTTCATCAATATGTTCTTAACCAAACATTCGTTTTTTCCTGGCTGTTCTTTTTTCTTTAAATTGAGACTCAATTTCGAAAGAACTTTTCTCTACAAATAATCGAGCTTGTGCAACACTATTGTCAAATCCTGTATTACGGAATTCTTGAATCCAGATGCAAAATGACCGTAAAGTATCAATAGCGACTTTCAAGTTGACTTGAACCGATTGCCATAGTTTGCTTATATCATCTAATTGCAAAAATATTGCTTTTACTGCTTTGATTCTACTTTCCTACTGTGTTTCAAACAGAGGTTTTAATGTCAATTTTAATTTAGTTTTTACAATATCCAAACGCTTACTTGACTTTGAAAATAGCACATAGATTTTATTGATGAAGTAAAAAAAAAACGTTTTGGCTGTTGCAGAAGAATTAGCTGCATCAATCAAAAGCAAATTCCAACTGTGGCATCCGCATGGCGTGAAGAATGCTTTTGGGTTTATATTGAGTATTCTTGTTCTGACACCTTTATTAATACCGACCATATTGGCGCCATTATCATATCCCTGTCCTCGACAGTTTTGGATATCTAGACCATTTCTTTCCAGTTCTTGTAATATTGAATTTGTTATATATTCTCCCGTTGTTTCTGCGAAGGCAATAAACCCAACAAAATGTTCCTCTATTGCTCCATTTGAGGAATTGCAAAATCTTAATATTATTGACATTTGTTCAACGCGGCTGACATCCCTGGTACAATCGAGCAAGAAAGCGTAGTATTTTGCTTGTTTAACTCTGTGTATAATTTCTTCAATAACTGATTTAGACATTAATGCAATTAATTCATTTTGGATGTCAAACGCAGATAATGTTGAGTAAGTTGATTTTCATTAATACGTTGCATATGCTTCCGTAGGGTCAGATAATATTTCGATAACAACTTAAATAAATCTATAAAATTGCCACTGTGTCTGCTATCGTTCAATTTAAGGGATTCTCGATGAGTTCTAAATGATAAATTGAGTGAGGCTAAGTAGTTTATTATATCATTCTTTCAAACAAATTATACCAGTACTTTTGCGATTCCTTAATCAATCTCTCGTTATCCTTATCTATTGTTTTTCCGTGTTTGATTCCGTTATAGAATTCCATCCATTTAATCATGCATTCCATGTGTCATTAACTTTGTTCATGTCTTTGCAATATCCGACTCAAATCTTTCCAGTCACAACATCCTTCTTTTACCACCTGTGTCTACAAATGTGAAAAAAAGTCTACATGGAAAGCAATAAACTTTATCTTAAAAAATGGAGTAAACTAACCATTTGCGATGTTGCTAAGTTGTTTAGTTTCCATAGTGTTGCCAGACGATTCTGGATAATGCCCGTAAAGTACTAATCACTCTCTTGACTCGCGGAACTGTATGAAAATAAATAAAAATGAATAACTAAATTTTAAATGATTAAAAACTTTGCGAGGCTCCCTCAAGTGCGAGGCCGTCGGCGGTCGCCGACGCCTAACGCTGCCACTGCTGATCGGGGACGATTGGAAAAAACGTCTTCAATGGCCTTTAGCTCGTGTAATAAAATTGATTCCAGGGAAGGATGGACTGGTGAGAACTGTTAAACTAAAGACTCGATCTTGTACTTTAATTCGTACAATTCAACGTGTGTTTCCGCTTGAGGTAAGTGGGAATGATATAACAAATCCACCGCTCCAAAAGGTTCGGCAGACTGATTCGTCCGTCAGCTGTACAAATCTTGATACTTTGAAAGCTATTGAGCAACCTCAGGTGACCAGATGTTGTCGTCCAGTGAAGAAACCCGACAAGCTGAACTTGTTGACTTTAACTGATGTTTTTGCCTAAGCTATCCAGCTTATCAAAAAGGGTGGAGGATGTTGCGAATGGCATCGCCTCTCAGCCGACAAGCTAATGACGCAATAATGTTGCTGCTCTGTTCTTTCAGTAGACGTACAAAAAACTTCGCTGTGTAATGTTGTGTTTTGCGTTAGTGCGATTAAATGTTTTATGTGTCACATCTTAGTCTATTCAGTATTTTTTTAGAATAGTTACACCAAAACCAGACATCGGGTAGATGTCAGCCATGCAATAAGAAGTAACGAATCGTGGAGCGGTGAGTTTACGTTTCATTTTCAAAATTTCTATGCCGAAAACAGGCAATGAAAAATAATTGGTGAAATTGTCGAATCCGGCACTTCTCCGCCAAATTTTGAAAAATCGCCAATTTGGCGCGTGTTTGCGTGTTGTGTGTTTCGGAGTTGCAACCCTACCACAACACGCAACGCCGGAGCGCGAAATTCAAGATGACGGAAGGAAAATCATTAAAAAATAGCATTTTAAATTTCAGAAACTGAAAATCGCTGCAAAAATCAGGCATTTAAAAATGGAAATAATTTCACTTACCTTTAAAAAATGCTGCTGTTCCCGACATTTATGATGACGATGAGTTGCCTACTGAAATTATACCAGTGTGCTACTGCATATTTCTGAGAGCACCTTCCAAAACATTTTTATTTTTGCATCACTAACAAAACGATGCACGAATCCATATTACTCAATTCAAACCAAAACCCTTTCTTTACACTCCTAAACACATGATGGGTATCCTCTTTCACACTGGACTGAATTTTGCAGTACCATTCAAAAACCATCATTCACTTTGTTACCCGTTCTTACTCTCAAAATTCAATACTTTTTCCATATTTTGAACATACATACGATGATCCAATCAAACCTTCTTTCATGCACCATTCTAAAACAGCTTTCTTTCCAAGCACAGGCAACATGGCAAAAAAACCTTTAACAATAGTAATCGTAATTTTTCATGCATTCATTCAAATTAATCCTAACAGCATCGTTGGACATCATGGCAATCTTTTGAAATTTATGAATAGGCGTTGAATAGGCGTTTACTTTTGGGCGTCTGGACTGTAAAACAGTCCTCAATCCCATATCGTGAGAGTCTATGATGTTGGGCATGGCAAAAGTGGATTTTAACATTCTACTGAGTGGCATCATGGCGATTGGTTGGGCGATGGAATCCGGGAGGCGTGGCTATGGTTCTTCATCTGGGTGGAAAGTTTTTGAGTTTTTTGGCTTGGCTGAGAGCTAAGAGATTGCTCTCTGATTGGATGTTGGGTAGAGTGATCATTGACTCCGATTGGCTGCCCCGGGGGCTGAGATTTAAATTATGGGGAGGAGCATGTCCAGTGGGGAGATTGAAATTTATCTGGAGAAAGAAATAAAAATATTACCTGCAAAAAGTAATTCCCAAAAGGAAGCCGAACAGCTGATCCAACCGAAGCAAAAGAAACAACCGTTTCCTATGTAACGGATTTTTTAAAGAAAAAAAAGCTTTCTGCTCATGCGCGAGGAAGACCGTTGAAGAATGAATCTGTTAAAATAAAAAAAAACCAATTACGAAAGCGCTAACTTGCCGCGATATTGTTAAAATTAAAGAAATCTACTGCGCATGTGCTCAATTTCACCAAAAAAGCTACTTCTCCACTGGAAACCGAATTCAGAAGGGTTAGCAGGTTTGGCGCATTTCTCGATTTGGCGAGAAAACACTTGGCGCGATAAGTGCCCGATTCGACAAATCAGCCAAATAATTATTAAAAAAGACCAATGAAGAAGTCTATTTTTGTGGATACTATATGCATGTATATTGCTGTAGTTTTTAAAATTCTAAATATGAGCTTACAATACGCTGTGTGTGTGTGAAAAAAACCGTACTAGCAATCCTGTATGTAAAATGTTCCTTGGTATCGGTTAGTGCGATCCTGGAGGCAATATTAGTCTTTAATATTAGTTTTAAATTTTTATTTCGCTCACTGAAATTATACTTTATAACAGATTAACTCCTAAACATACATCTTATTTCAGATTGGAAAGTTCTTGTTTATCTCTCGCAAAACCTAATTTATTTTTAAAAAAGAATGTAATTCATTTTTTATTATAAATTATTATGAATAACAATTTTCAAAAAGAAAAGGTTATCCACATCATATAGAGTTATATCAAAGAATTTCCTTTCTGTATGTTGCATAGGTATTTCGAAAAACAAATAACGTCTCTTTGACGTCTGTGTGTATAGTATTTCTATTTACCGTGTATTTGATACTTATCCTTATAGATAAGCTTGTTTGAAAACCGTTTGCTTATTATAATAATTCTAAGTAAATAATCTGATTCTACAACAATGCCATCACCGAGAATTAAATGATTCATTACCGAAATAAATATGTATGTGCTACAGAATATAAATATCACATTTCCAAATAAATTTGCTTATGTAATTGCCTACCATTTTTTAAAAAACAATTTTTCTTATTTATTCTCGCGTTAAGTTGTAGGAATTACCTATTACGTGTGACGTCACTATTAAAATACTTCTTACGAGGCAGAAGGAAACGGGAAAATTTAGACTATATTGAGTGTTATTTCCCTTTGGATCATTGCATATGTAAACACGTCAGCCGTACTAAGGTTTAATGCATTCTTCTTGTACGTACTAACGTTTAATAACAATGAATTAAAAATTCATTTTGAAAATCATCTAACACAAATATGAATTTTGCTATCGATGTGTCGTGCTGGTACGAATTGCGAGATAACTTTTTTCCTCTTTGTAATTGTAACGGTTAGTGATAACAAATAACAGTGAAATAACGACCATTTTATGGTTGAATCTAATTTTTAATTAGCCCTCATGCCATCCAAGCAAAAACACCTAAGGAATATATGTTGCTTCAAGACAATTGTGATCATGACTATATCGTAGAAAAAAAGAAACACACCAACAACTTGTTTGATTTGCCTTAGAAATGTTATATCTAAAAACTACAATTTTGCTCGTTACTTTACCAATAAACATGAATTTTTAAGTGGCTCTTTTTCTTGATAATATCTTTGAAGATGAGATAAATTGGCTTTCTTAAAAAGTCTTAGCAACAACAACAATATATTTATGTGTGTGGAGGCGTGGTGAGCTTGGAATCATTGATCAAAGGAAATCAAAATTACCTCATAACTGGGTAAAATATGCATAAAACCTCTTTTATGTGAGGTAACCTTGACAAAGCTTATTAAAATTTTAGAATAAAGTAAAAAATATTTTAATATTTTGATCAATACTCCGCATATTAAATGTCCTTGATCTTATAGCGTCCCCACCCCCTTTAAGCAGACCCAGAGAAATGGTTTTCATATGCATGTGGTCTGGCGGAAAAAGGTTGAGTACCCATGCTCTATCTAAAATGTTCCTCTGTTATCGAACTTGTGCGATCCTGGCGGCAGTATTTGTTTGACTGATTTTTAAATTTTTGTTTTGCTTACTGAAATTATACTTAATAACAGATTGACTCCTAGACATACTTCTTGTCATTTCAAATCCAAAAGCCCTTGTTTATTTTTTTAAAAACAATTTATTTAAAAAAAGAATGTAATTCATTATTAATCATAAATTATTTTGGATTAATTTTCAAATAGGAAAACTTATCATTTAGAGTTATATCAAATAATTAATTATTATCCATGGCTTAAATATTTCAATGCGATCTCTTTGTACATAAGTGTACATAGAATTTCTGTATTCTGTGTTTTTAATATTAATGCTTATTGATAAACTTCTTTGAAAACTGTTGCTCATTGTCATAATTCATAGCTAGTAATCTGATTCTACATTTATACCCTCTAAGGGAAGTGAATGATTTATTACTGAAAGAATCCACGATCCTCAGAAAACGAGCATCTCCTTTTTAAGCCAATGGAATTATTCTTTATTTTATAATTATCTACCACTTTTTTAAAAATGTGATTTTATGTATAGCCAAATAATCCTTTTCCTCTAGGAAGAATTCAGATTTCCCAATTAAATAATACGTTTATGGAGTGAGAGCAGGGGTACCTCTCTGTCTCACAACGGTTTTAGAAAAATAATGAGGGTCATATATGTATATCCTCAGACATCAACTCCCTAACCGTAACGATGAGGAATTGAGCTAACTTCTCTCCGGAATTATCGCCGTTAAAGGTGGATACTGCCAAACATTTAGGCTGTCCTTACTCTCCAAGAAAACCGAAAAGAAGGCTTAAAACGGACATACATGTAAAAAGTCGCAAAAAAGGCCCTTCTCAGGACCAAAAAGCATTAAAAAGAGAAAAAATACTTATATTTAACGACCAGTTTCAGTGAAGGAGCAGTCGTTTTTTGGCGAAATTTTGTACTTTTGCGCAATACAATTCTTCAATTTTAACAGTTCTAATGATATCGCGGCAATTTAGTGCGTGCGTAATTCTCTCGTTTTTTTTTTAATTTTAACAGTTTAATTCTCCAACGGTGATTTCTTGCGCATGGGCATAAAGCTTTTATTCCTTTAAAAATTAACGATTATTAACTTCTGCACATGTGCAGCTTTTTTATAACGGCCTTTAATTGAGGAGACGGTAATTTCTTCTCTTGCTCCGGAAATTCCGTTAGACCTGCTGTTTCCTTTGGATTTATTTGTTCTTTCGTTGTGAAATCTTTTTCACAGGTAATATTACTCTTTTTCTCCGCATAAATTTTCTCAGATTGCCACGATGTCCAGCAATGTCATTAAAGAGAACCTGAATGAGTGCATGAAAAAGTGCGATTAATATTCTGAAAGATTTTTTTTTTTTGCCCGTTGCCTGTGCATGGAAAGAAAGCTGTTTTAGAATGGTGCGTGAAAGAAGGTTTGAATGGATCATCGTATGTGTGTTCGAAATGTGTAAAAAATATGGAATTTTTTTTTTTTTTGAGAGAAAGAACGGGCAAGAAATTGAATGTTTTTTACATGGTACTGCAGAAGTCAGTCGCGTGTGAAAAGAGGATAACCATCATGTGTTTAGGAGTGTAAGGAAAAGGTCTTAGTTTGAACTGAGTAACATAGATATGTGTACCGTTTTGTTTGAGATGCAAAAATGTTTTGGTAGGTGGCCTCAGAAATATACATTCGCAGACTGGTATAATTTCACTAGGGATCATCACACATCATCATCATAAATGCCTGAAAAAGCAGCATTTTTTTAAGGTAAGTGAAATTCTTTCCATTTTCAATTGCCTAATTTTCGCAACAATTTTCAGTTTCAAAACATTAAAATACTATTTTTTAATGATTTTCCTTCCGCCATCTTAATTTTCGCGCTCCGGCGTTGCGTGTTGTGATAGGGTTGCTACTCCAAAAACCAACACGCAAAAACGCGCCAAATTGGCGGAAAGGCGGCTGTATCAACAATTTCACACCAAACATTGACCTTCAGTTCAGTAAAGTTTATGAAAAAGCAGAACGCTTATTTAAAGTAGATCAGGAAATTGAAGAAATAACTAATTTTACTGATGAAGAATACGATACACAATGGAATCGTGCAGGGATAGATTTATTGAAATAAGGGTTATATACAAAAAGAATTATAACAAACATGTAACAAAAATAAATCTGAAATTTCAAGTGAGATTTCACCAGATAATTTAAAACTCCCTAAATTAAGTATTAAAGAATAAGATCTTATGCCTAAAGCATGGATTGCATTTTGGTGTCGATTTTGCCGGGTTCATAAACATAAAAACTTAAGAGAAGAAGATAAGTTTCATTACTTGTTTCCTTCGTTAAAACCAAAAACTCAAGCCCGTGATATTGTTGAAAGCTATCCTCCTTCTAAAGGCAATTATTTAAAAGTAAGTCACCTTTTAAAGTCTCGATTTGGAAGAAAGGATTTACTGATTGAAGTTTATATTCGGGATATTTTGGCTTTGGTGAACAAGAAATCAGCCATAAAGTTAACTGATTTATACGATAAACTTGGTTCCTACTTAAGAGTGTTAGAAACATTAAACGTGACAACATCATATTATGCAGCAATGCTCTATCCTGTTGTGGAATCATGTCTCCGAGCAGGAGTCTTAAAGGCTTGGTACAGAAATAGACTCAACAGAGAGATCCAAGAAGATCTAGCTCTTGAAAAAGAAGAAATTCTTGAAAATTTGATGATTTTTACGTCATGATGTAGAGAGAGAACATCGTGTTTTAGCAGAAAATGCATTTAGAAGTATTACGAATCTAACGGAGTTGCATGAACAAGTTCAACAATATGAACCCACGGCTACTACTTTAGTAGTAAACACTCATACAGGGAAAATAAGTTGCATATTTTGTCACCATCCTCATTCAAGCCAGGTTTGTCAAACAAGAGTTACGACGACTGAAAATCAGAGGTTGTGCGTCGGAGATGCTGCCTTGTTTGCCTTAAAACTAACTGGTCGTATTGCAAAAATGTGTTACAGTAGTTTTAAATGCTTGATTTGTGGACGAAGACTGGGCCCAGATGTACGCAAAGAAAATCTTATTTCACCAAAAGATAACTTGAACAATGCCAAGAAGAAAACCTCATGGATCACATCAGAGCTAACATGTGAAGATATACAGAAAGCAAGACTTGCGCCATCGGCATGGCACGAATAGAACAATTATCTGAATTATCCAGTGGCATTTCAGCGCTATGGTATGGTGGTTGGTGGGAGAGGATGGTTCGCAGTATCAAGTAGATTCTACCAAAGTGCTTGCAAGAACTTGTGTGACTTACGAAGAGATACTCACACTGTTATGCGAATGTGAAAGTATCCTTAATGGAAGACCTCTAACACATGTTTCGGATGTTCCGAATGATATGACATATATAACTCCAGCTCATTTCATCCAAGACAACAGAGCATCAGAAGTACAAGATTTGGATATAATAGATTCAAAACATATATAAAAAGAGTGCGTTATTTACAAAATGTAAGGAATAATTTACGGAAACGTTTTCAGAAAGAATGTTTAGGAGAACTTGTCCGTAATTCTAAGTCAACATCTAAAAGAAAAGAAGTAACCGTTAGGGAAATTTTGCTCATTGGATCAGATAACTCTAAAAGACTAAATTGGCCTTTGGGTCGAGTCATCGAAGTGTATCCTGGCAAAGACGGCTGTGACGAATCTGTACGGAACCTTTCCACTAATCTTCTTAGGCGTCTTTTTGAGAAATATAAATTCGCGTATATTTCCAATCAACTCCAAGAAGATAAACGGGATAAGCAAAGTAGATAGGGTATTTAAGTCGAGCGTTGTAAGCTAGCAATATTGATGATGATGAGGAAGGCTATTGAGCCAACAACAGTAACCTCAATCTTAGAGGATTCCAGGATATTAAGATAGTGAAGAGACGTCGTGCTGCTATTATATTTAAGAACGAGAAAGCTTATATAACCAGCGGTAAATATAATTTATGTACGCTTAGAATAAGCGTTAGTTTAGTCAAATTAGTTAAAGTTAATGAAAGTTAATAATTCGAGTACGTGTATTTCTCGGACCTCCTATTTCGGTAGACCTTACTTGATCTTGAGCGTAATCATTAATTAGTTGCATAATTCGTAATTTAATTTAATACAAAAGGTAAATCCCTTTATTTGACGTAACATAAAAGTATTATATGTTATTAGAGTTTTTTTTACACTTGAAATAATAAATAATTATTATTATTATACAAAATGGCTCTTGGTGGTTCTTTGCCTCAAATTAATCTTGGTGTCCAGGGTGAGACCCAGGAGGGTCTACACACGGCATCGAAAGAGTACCTAACGAAAATACAAGTTGCTAATGGCTTTTTGTTATTAGACCTTTGCAAAGGCTTTATCCTCTTGAAATGTCTGTTTCTAACTTTCCATCTGATGTAGCATTCTGTAAAAATTTTCCAGAACCCAATAAGGACTCTGGACTAAAACCTCCAGAGGTTCCTGGTCCAAGCCTTCCAGCTCCCAATCCTGTGCCAGAAGTTTCACGGCTGGTGAAACAAACACGTTGTGGTCGTTGAAGAGTTCCCATACAACGTTTGATTAGGTATACTGTTGTAAATCTTAACTAATGCTATAGACACTAAATTTGAATTTTACCATACTTATATTTTTCATTTTATTGTTAGCACTGTACTATGTATCTATTTGTCCTATGCTTAAAACTCATAATAGTAATTTTGTATTTTATTATTATTGTTTTGTATTGCATTTCACTTTGCTCGCAATACAAAAGGTGGGAGTATGTTGCCGCTCCTAATACGTTCAACATTTCCTGTTGGATAACATTTAATATTTGTCTTGTATTTAATATTCAAACCTCTCTGTGAATCTGGAAACAGATTTTTTAGTTAAGCATGTTTGTAGTTTTTTGTACACAGTTTTTAAAAATGAAATTGATTGAAGAAATTATTTTGTAAGAAAAAAGCTTACACTTTTCAGGAATCAGGAAATATCAGTGGTCATACGGGTTACTCGGAAACCTTAATCCCTTATCTGGTAAAAGTGTTTTAGATGAAACGGCAAAGTTGGATTATGATGCTGAAGGTATACTGCATGGCAAAAAACTTATAATTAATGTTATATTTATTTTTTTACTGAGAGGTAATTCAATAACAATAAGTTAATTGTTATAAGCTTCTTTTTGGAGTTATTCATATTCTAATTCCGTAGAAAACTGTAAGTAATAATAAAAATTTTGAAGCAAAATTCAACTAAAAGAACTTAATCAATATATTTTACTAACAATCAGTTTTCCCAATTATGACCTTGATTGATAAAGTAATTTTGTATTCTCTGCTTGCTTTATTGCCTCAGTCTCCAACGACGTGGTGAAGATAGAATGGACATGTTTCGATAGCTGATGTAAAGAGCATCCACCGGCCTCCTTTTTATTAATTCTACTTCGATATTTGTGTTGTACTGTCACATTTTTTTTATCTAATTAAATGTTTCTATGTGAACCTTTATGTTCATTTCCATCCTGAGATGAGGTGTGAACCTTCACCTCACATAAATAAAAAATTGTCAGTAAAAGTTTAAAGAGAAAAAACACTGATCGCGTCAAAAGTTTCAAAGGTGCTAGAGAAAAAAATTTACTTAATAAAAATCTAATGTACCATATTATTCACAAGCTATTAGGTAAATCAGTACAGAATTTTTGTTTTCAAACCTTTTTTTTTAAACAGTTTGAAAAATATTCTGAACTAATATTGCTTGCTGAATGAAAGGAACGGGTAAAACGACAACCAGAAAGAAATACACTACAAGAAATAAAAAATGTAGAGATAAGTTGCAAATGTGCAATCGACTGTTTTTGTTGACGTTTGGGCCATTACAGCAACTGAGGAATTAGCATTGAAAAAAAGAACATAAATATTAGACTGTAGTAAAGTTATATATAAATACATATATGTATTTCTTTTCAATTATTTGTTTAAGGTTTTCTGATATAACTGTGATTTCTGGATGATTATTTTCAAAATTAATAAGAATTTTCCCCCGATTTTAGCGCCACATGTGGCGAGATCTTTGTGTCCTTGCCAGAGGAATTACCGTTTTTAATGTCGGCACAAAATGTACGTTTCATTTTAAAAATGAATTGCAAAGGCTTAAGAAATTTCAAAGCATCGTAAATGTATGGATATAAAATTTATGGTAAATGATGAAAAAATGAATCCATATGTTCGCACATTATAATTACAAAACTCAAACGTCGAAAACATGTAATGAAAAATAATTACTAAAATACACATGAAGAAGTCTGCATTTTTCTGGATACTATACGTATGTAAATTATTTTGCTGTAGTTTTTAAATTATAAATATAAGCACACAATACGTAAAGCGTTTGGGAAATAGACTATACCAGCAATCCTGTAACTAAAATTTTTCTTTGCTATTGGTTGGTGCGATCCTAGCGGCAGTATTAGTCTTCGTTGATTTTTAAATTTTTATTTTGCTCATACTGAAACTATGCTTTAAAACAGATGAACTTCTAAACATACATCTTATTTCAAATTGAAAATACTTCGTTTATTTTTCGAAAAACCTAATTTATTTTAAAAAAATGTTATTCATTTTTATTAAAAATTTTTATCACATAACAATTTTCAAAAAGAAAAGGTTATCCACAATATATAGAGTAATGTCAAAAGAATTTCTTTTTTATCCATCGCATTGGTATTTCAAAAAACAAATAACGTCTCTTTGACATTTTTGGGTATGGTATTCCTATATTTCCTGTGTATTTGATATTATGATAAGCTTCTTTTGAAAACCGTTTGCATTTTATATAGTTCTTAGTAAATAATCTGATTCTACAACCTTGCTACCTAAAGCCCCGTTTACATGGAAGCCGGCATAATAACGGCAATTTCGAAATGCGGCTGAAAGCCGGTATTATTTTGTGTGTTGTGTTTTGGAGTAGAAACCTAACGATTTGGCAAGAAAAAACTTGGCGGGATAAGTGGCCGAACAATCCAATCGGACTTTGGATAGATGTCTACAGGAATGAAAATTTTTGTTTATTTTAAATTAAATTATATAGAGAACATACATAAAAAGATAAAATATATTTAGTTATCTTAAATTTTTTTTTATTTGTTTTACACATCTTCAGAGTAGTTAAAAGAGATATTTCTGGATTTAATTATCTAAAATCAGAACACACAAAAATCTGATATGTAATCATACATGACATATTAAAACAAGTATATATATATATATATAATTTATACCACTTTCAAACATTAGAAATGAAAATTACTATTTGTAAAATTATATAGAAAAAAATCATGTAACATTTTGGAAGTCTATTCACAGTACTATTTTAGTAAAAAGATATAATTTATCGAGAATTACATTCTGAGTGTGGTAAAAAATGAAGGCATTAAAATGTGTGCATTATAGAATATAAAATTGTGAGCATATATTGAATATTAAATTCCTGTTCTCTTGTACATGATCAAAATAAAGTCATTTTTAAATCCATAATTCTTTTAGTACAAAAAAAATAATTATTAAATATTTATGTGGTATCTATTTATTATGTGAGGATTTCTTAACACATTTGTTTTCCAGAATTTGACTGATATAAATTTTTCTCACACAGATGTACCTTTTTTTTTACAATGGATAACAAATATGCATTTATTGGTATTTGCACAATTAAAATGTAAAATTCAATAATTTTGATAAATTTCATATATAAAGACTTTACACTTGTTATTGAAATATCAACATTGTGTGTTAAAAAAATCTGTGCAACTCCAGCTGAAACGTATTAAGTATAAGAATACTCTGGATTTTTTTACATAAGTATTTAAGTCTAAATGCTCATATATATTATTATCCTGCTAATAAATTTAAGACCTAAATAAATTTGTCGCATTGAGTTAGTTACAAATATTGACCCAAGAAGTGTACTTAAATCAGTTCTATGATATTTATGGGAAATTAGGATCATGAAACCAAATAAGACTTTACATATAGACATTTTCTGTAGGATGTTTACTTTCTAAAAGCAATGGAAATATTCAGAATTTTAATATAACCTTTTTCAACTCTCTATTTATCCTTAAATGAATAACTTGAGACATTGTTGTTTATAATAATCTATATTCATGAAGAATTCAGTAAAAAAAGGTAATTTCAAAGAAATTTTTTCAAAAATAAGTGTTTCATCATCCAAAATCACCGATATTTTTGTGTAACATATGTTTACGGGCAAAAATTTGGGGTGCTTGTATTGTATAATATTGACCAATTTCTTAAAATAAGAAAACTGCCAAATGCTGCGATATAGAGCCAATAGTAGAAACTATCCCTGATCATGTTTAAACACAGTAACAATAATAGTGATGTAATTGTTTGTTTTTTTTAATTTGTTGTCTTTTTGCTTGGCGAAATTAGTCGGCAGTTTAATGCATGTTCCGAAATTTGTGGAATGGTATGAGTACTGATTTAGCATTTCTTAGAGAAACTTTGAAGTAATTTAATATTTTGCTCATGTGTTATTTGGGAAATTGAGAAGTTTCATGAAATTTAGGAATGCCCTGGTAAAAGAATCATGCTTACAATTAGTACACATTGTGATTAATTTATTAATGATAAACTTTGGTAACTTATCGAGTTAATAACGATTTTTATTAATTTTCAAACATTAAATTTCAGAGTGAGAATTCTGAATCTTTTTTTCTGATGTCGTTTCATCTTTCATTTTTTTTAAAGTATTAATGTAATATATAAAATGATACTTCAGTTGCATATCAGTGATAACGAAATAACATGTCATGTATTTGTTTCTTTTATTCAAATTCTTTCTATCAGTTCGGGTTCGAATCCCGAGTAAGACTTGGTTGTATCAAATTTCATGATTTCAGTATTCTAATTTGTTCTATGTAAATTCTGAAAGTTGACTGTATAGAACTGGATTTTATAATTCTGCCAGTTTGTAAGATCTGAAATTTCAAAATTATTGTGATATTTCATTTAATCTAGACCCATACCGTATACAATTTCTCAAAAATACTATGAAAAGTTTTGTAGCTCACCTATATACAAATGTTATAGGTTTTTGCTTTCTAGTTTCTGCTATATTTCACACAGTTGGCTGACTAAAAAGACTAGTTTTTGCCATTAATTTCTTTGAAAACAAGGAAAGACCATTTCAAATCTTACTTTTGTAAATGTATTGTATCCAAAAAAGAAAAAAAAAGCATTAATTTGATTAAAATAGTTTTGAAATTAGAGTAAATAAAATTCGCAGAAACTTTGAAGAAAAAAATGTTTTATAATTTTTTGTTTACTATTAATTGCTTAATCACTAGGTGTTTAAAAATTTAAGTTTTTATGCTATAAACCTAAAGGTAACATTTTAGAAATTCTGCATAATTTGACCTTTTTGATCTATGAAATCTTTGATTTAGGAGATAATTTTCTTTAATTTTTTTTTACTGTTTCATTTGATTTGTTTGCGTTAATGGCATTTAATACTCTATTGAAAATATTTTTAAAAATTAATACTTTTTTGTTGTAAATAAATTGCAAAAAGCCATTCATAAGATTTTCAGAGAATTGTATTAGATATTATCAATAAGATAAAAATTGAGATATAATAATTGTACATGATATTATGCATGTTGAATATTGGCAGATAGATCCTCGATTTGTCCTTATAGTATAATGTTACTTTCAGAGAGTGTGATTTATATAGCAGATCATGAAATGCTTTATTTACTTATAGTGCATTCATGTAATGTTAAAATTAAGTGTCAATAAATGATGTATATTAAAATGAGTATGATTATTAAATAAAACTGTATACGAGAAATTTTCACGAAACAATTTAATTTGTTCTACAATAAAATAATTTTATTAAAAAGCCTATTTCTTTAAACATGTTTCTTAATTTAATCAAAAATGACCAGTTAATTTATTTCTGAATGTTGGAGACAGGCATTTTTAAGGAAATTCAAACCTTTTGAAGGGTAATGATTACAAAGGAAGTCAGTGTATAAAACATACCAAATATGTTTTTTATAAGATTATTTCAAGTACCCAAAACCTTTAAATGATGTTAAAAGCAATTTTATTTCCATCTCAGAATTCCTAATTATTAAACAAAAACTTTCATATTAACCAACTTCAATTAAAAAGCTAAATTAATTTTTGTTTGTAAAAACGTGTATTTTCTTTGATGTGCAATGTTTTCATAAGAACTTGTTCATAGTATGTTTTATAATCGTGGGATTATTTAATCCTTCGAGGAGAAAAAAGTAGTATTTAGCCTACTTTTATAAAATAATTTTGTAGGTATGTGTGTATAAAGGGATATCTTTTGGTACAGTAAATCATGGTTTGCTTTGATAACAAAAATTAAATGGTTAAGTAAAAGTGAATCAAAATTGAAGATTTTAGAAAATGAAATGTTCTTTTTAAGTTCTTATCCTCATGTATTTAAGGGAATGTTAATATGAAACAGTTCATTCTATTGATTATTCACGCTTCAGCTTTCCTTTTCGGCCACTAGATGGAGGCACGAAACTGTCTATCTAGCATCTCTTTTAAAATTCGCTTACGTCCAGCAATCATTAATTAAATCGTTCCTTCGAACGACCGCTAATATTTTTGAGAACTGGACATTCCATATCTACTTCTATCAATTATTAATCATGATTGTATCACATATATGACTTCATTGCGTCATTTTTTTTCCCTAAAACCGCAAAGTTATATTATCTTTTTAGTCCTTCCCCCCCCCCTTTTCTCACCGGCAAAGTGCAAGTTGGTTCATTTTAAATTTTTATTCAAAATTTATATTCTCCCCCTCTTTTTGCATGAGATCTTAGAATTTTTATTCAAGATCTCCTTGTCTCGGGTCGTTTATTTTCGGATCGACCCAATCCATTTCCACGCCCACTTCTCTGCGAGCGAACGGCCTCGGCCAATCAGATCGCAGGAAAATGGAGCGGCTGTTCCATCGGCCGACAGACTTCGTCTGTCGCCGTTCCAGCTGAATTGTTTCTGCCCATTTATTTAAATCTTTTAAATTTTAATTTATGCAACCCCATTAATTCGGCTCTTAATTTTAAAATTCTGATGAGGAGGTACGTCCCATTTCGGGACAGGTACTCCGTAATTGACATGCCACTTGTCATGCGACTCCGCAAAGTTCCATGTCGAAAGAGGGTACGAAAAATAGACCTGCATTTCGACCCGGCAAAATGCCGGTTCGTCGTGTAAACGGGTACAAAGCGGATTCGTTCCGGCATATTGCGGGCAATTTTCGTCCATGTAAACGGGGCCTAAGAGAATTAACGGATTCATTACTGAAATAAATCTGTAAGTGCTTTAGAATATAAACATCTATTTTCCAAAAAACATCTTTATATAATAGAGTAGCACTTTTTAAAAAAGCAAAGTTCCTATTCATATTTGCATTGACTGTAAACAAGTACCTAATATATATACCGTCACTAATGAAGTACATGTTTCTCTAACGAAGCAGGAGGAAACGAGAAAATTAAAATCGCAGTTTGTGGAAATTAGTTTGAATCAGCCCATCTCTGTAAACACGCCAGCCGTTTGGTGGATAATCGGTTCTAGAGTAAGGTTAATTCCGGTGTCGGTGTACAGTGATGTTAATGTGCCAGATTAGGAAAGCAAGTTTTGTGCTGCGTTTGGAAAAGTCTATTCCGGAACGCAGGAGAAATGGGTTTCTGTAAGCCGATTTGGATTGTTTAAGTTGTTTTCAAGGCGACTGTAACTTGAAGCTGAAAAGGAACAACCCGTGTTACAAATTGAATCAAAAGTGTTTTCAATTATGCCGAAATTTTGTTATTACAATCGATAGTTTTGAAAAAAATGGCGCTTGAAATGCCACGCGATAGAAGTGAAACTTCTTTGGCGACGTTGGAACTAGGGATAGCTATACCGAATACCGGTATTTAAAACCATTTTTGTACAATTTTGTAATACCGGTTTTCTCCAATTTAAATACCAGTTTTTCGGCATTTACTCGAAATTTTTAAAATTGTCTCCACTGTATGGAAACTAGCAAAACAGTATACGTTTTTGTTTTTATGTCTCCCTAACGGGAGAAATTAATTGGACTGTGAACATAAAGTTGCATCGTACAATCAAGAGAAGTGAAAAAATATGGGAATATTTCAAGGAGATGGGCCAAAACTATATATATCCTATTACAGCTCAGAGGGATACTGCACTCGCACAGGGTTAGTAGTGTGATATTCGTATCTGTGTGAAAACAAGGTTGTAGTTGTGAAGAAAGTGCGTAATATTTCGATATTTTTTTAATTGGTGATTTTGTTAACCACGTTGTATTTGCATATCATGCTTTAGGGCTCAAAATATTTTTCAAATTCATTATATATATACTCAAATAACCCAACTGAAACTGAAAAATCCAATCACAAAAAGTTATGATCGACTTAAACCTGTAAATTAATTTTTCCGATAGTGAATTCGACTTAATATCCAGCACTGTATCAGCTTGATTTCAAATAAAGCTGGCTGTTGAAGCATTATTTCGTAGAGGTTTTAATTTATTAACAGCTATTGCAAAAATAAATTTTATGTTGCAGTCACTGAAAGAACAGCACACATCACTGTCTGAAGAGTTATATATTACATTGAAAAATCTCACATAAGAAAGGCAAACTGAAATAGAAAATGTCCTACTGTATTTATATAAGTATGATTATTTTAAAAATGAAAAAGAACAAAAGAGACTAACCAATTCAAATTTGATCCCGTTTATAGTAAAATTTTTTACCCACAAACCTATCCACAGGCATTAAAAATTAGGTACAGTTATCAAAGATGATGATGACACCAATGCCGATTTTGAAAAGGAATTGTCTCTAGAGCAAAAATTAGAATTAGCGATAACTAAAAAAATTTCTGCAAACTAAAAAAAAAAAAAAAAAAATACAGAAATCAGCTATATCCAAAAACACCCGACGAGAAACCGATTTATTTGAAGCTGAGGGATTTATAGATAAATACTTGGAAAAAGTATATCGTGCATTGTGCTAGCAGTACCACCAACTTGCGTAGATGCCGAAATAGCGTTTTCGAGAACAGGCAATTTTTGCACAACATTACGTTCTAGGCTTAATACAAGTACAATCGATGCATTATATTTTTAAGATCATATTCAAAAATTTGTAATAGCACAACAGACTGAATAGTGATATTTACACCTTTTTTTATGATTTAAATAAATATTTCTTTACTTTTTTGTGATTCTTTATATACTGTTATAATTTGTAAATCACAAATTATTTGTTGTGATATTTACACTCTCTAATAAGACTGACAAATAAATCAAAGAAACACCAATGTTTTATTTCTTTTTCTAAAATTTCTGCGCTATCGGTATTAAAACCGTTATCCTGCTATTAAGATCTAAAAAATGCTGAATACCAGTATTGAACTTTTAGTCCGATATTGCAATCCCTAGTTGGAACTTTCATTATTTGCCCTAATATTCCAAACTGACCGTGTAAATGCCTCGATCGCCTAATTTGCATGAAAGGTATTCTTGGCGAAATGAGTCTTTCTGATACCAAATCCAAAGTAGAAAGATGTGCTGACACTTCTAGGTATACAAAACCATCATATTTTGATAAATTTGGTATACTTTTCTGACTTAAACTTTGTAGGCAATTGTAGCATGCTTTAATGTATCCTAAATTAATTCCCGGTAAAAAATGTTTGTGCTCAGCAGCAACAGGGGTTATCAAATCATCTCTAAACCATAATCTATTACAAATCGAACACCCTTGACCGAAAGGATTATCAAGGAATCGCTTTTGAAAATTTTTGTGAGCATTTTTATGCGAATCATAGTCTTTGTAACGTAAGATAAAATTTATTATCGATTCACATGCATCCGTTACAACACGGACTACATTTGTAGAGGGCTTTGTAGTTGACGGCACAGGGTGATTCACACAGTCCGTATTAATCTTTGCTGTTATTAGCATTCCCATAGAGTGTCTCAATAGCATTCCCATCCCATAAACTTGGCATTAAGAGAGTATTTTGCTGTGTTTTTTTTCCGTGCTCGGTCTTCTCTCTGATGGAGATTTGGCAGTAGCACTTGATGAATTTGCGCTACTTTTCTGGGGGTTTTGGCACTTTTTCGACTGGACTTGCTGCTAGTTTTTTTTTCTTTCACGAAACTATTTTCCTCTTTGTGCATTTGAATTAGGCATTTTGACTAGAATTAATTATAATTCAACGCAAATGAAAATTAAAAAAACAAATTAGCCACCGAACACATCGTCATGTATCCATCTCAATCTTAGGAAATATTTCAAAAAGGCACGCTTTTGCAGCGAGCTATTTTGTCTACACCTAGGGATTGCAATACCGGTATTTTGAGCCATTTGTACAGTTTTGTAATACCGGTATTCACAAGTATAAATACCGGTTTTTCGGTATTTACTAGAAATCTTTTAAAATAGTCTCCATCATATGTTCAGGGATCGCTAACATAGCAAAATAATATGCATTTTTGTTTGTGTGTTTCTCTAACCGGCGAAATTAATTAGACTATGGATATAAAGTTGCACCGTACAATCAAGAGAATTGATTAAATATGAGAATCTTCTAAGGAGGCGGGCCAAAGTGTCCTATTACAGCACAGAGCGATACTACACACGCGCAGGATTCGTATTCTGATATTCGTATCTGAAAACTAGGTTGTGGTTGTGAACAAAGTGCTTAATATTTCGATATTTCTTAAAGTTGAGTTTGTTATTCACATTGTATTTGTATATCATACTTAGGGTTCAAAATATTTTTCAGATTTATTATATATATGCTCACAAATAATAACCCATAATAATGAATAAGAATAACTTTAAAGAACATAAAAAATCCGTTGATAATACTTCGGTTGGGTTTCATTATTTATATGATGAAAAGAATATGGTTGCACAAAGTAAATAAGATGTTCTTTTTCTTTTCTTTTTTCTTTTTGTGATTCTTTATATATACTGTTATAATTTATAAGTTAGAAATTATTTTTGTGATATTTACGCTCTCTAGTAAAGCAACTGGAAAACAAAACAAAGAAACGCGCGTGTTTTCTTTCTTTTTCTAAAATTTCTACTACTGGTATTAAAACAGGTATACCGGTATTAGGATCGAAAAAATAACGAAATTGGATTCTTGTTCCGGTATTCCAATCCCTATCTAGACCGTAATGCACACACTGCAATTCATACAACCGTTGATAGATGTTCCCAGGTCTGGAGAAAAAGGACTCCCAATCGGAAGGTGGGCAATCATCCAACTTTTTCACGGATATGACGCAAGTCATGTGGTGTCACTGCTCCCCCCTTTTCCTCCAGCTAGCTATGGCGAAGATTCGGGGGAAGCAAAGACTACTTCAGTTCGCTTTTTCTCTCTAATGCAAAACTGGGCAAATTTCTCATTCTTTTTCGAGCCCAAAGAAGTTTCACTTCAAAAATCGTTTCTGGGAAGCGAAATTTGTATTTTACAATGATGGAGTCACAGAAAGAGGTTGAAGAAATAATTTCATCGCTTTTGTACGTGTTGTAAAATTCTAACAATTTGAATCATAAAATAAATTAGTATTTTCTGCATGCTATCTTGCTTCATTTTCTAGTAACATGTATCTTAAGAAAAATGAACTTACCTTTCTGACTGGAATTGAAAAATGCGTAAAGAAAAATATTATTCATGAACAGCAATTATTTTTTAAGAAAGTATGCTTGTTTAACAAATTCCTTATTATTTGTCTCTTTACCCTTATCGGTTTATAAAAATTATTTAATAAAAATTGCTCTTGAAATCAATTTTATAGTTATGTAACTGTGAAAACTAAAAACATAATCAAGCAGCATAATTTGAGTAATGAAAATTGGAAGTAATAAATCCAAATAAACAGTTACAGAATGATTAACTGCACGAGTTTAAGAGCACGATAGTCCTAAACAAATGACGCTGTATGCACGTGCACAAGAGCTAACTGGAATCATGTGATCGTGACGTCACAAGAATTTAGTCCATTGAAAGATGCGATACAGCGAGAGTTGTCATGTATACAGCAGGATATGGTCGATGTGTTGATATACGTGGTATTGCTGAACTTCGGAAATTTTTATTTATTTTACGATATCTGTTTTTCTAATCGTTCATTACACCTGTACGACAGGAAGAAGGTTTGAATTTTTCTTTTCTTTTATCTGGACTTTGGTAAGTTTACCAATTTCTTTTTTCATATTTATTTTTTCTTGCGGGGACTCAAGCTGAGTCACTCCTCATTCCGGGTTATAGACTCAAATGATCCAAGCTACTTAGCATTAGAAAATATGACGGAACCTGCAGACTATAAATATTATAGAAACGTCCAAACTCCCAAGAACTAATTTTGCGAACTGGCAATAAAAAATTTAATATTACAATTTTACTTGAACATACAGAAAAAGCAGGTAGCATCCCTAAATCGAACCCGCATCTACTACATGCCGAACTAAAAAAAACAAAATTCCTAGGCATGACAGTATAACGCATATGTATTTCACTAGAAGTGGGAAAAATAAAAAATCAGCTCCTCGGATCCTGTATGCGCTGTTCAAATAACAGCTATTGACCAAATATTAAACACTCCAGTAAAGGTCAACATAATATGGGAAGGATTCACTTAACGAGTTCTGCTTTTTGATATTCCAACTAATGTACACCTGGTAAACGGGGCAATAGAATTAAAAACTCAAATGATCTTGACATTGTTGAAATTAGAAGATTCGTCAGACCCAACAGTCGTCAAGAGGCATCACCAGTTTTAATTACAATTCTTGGTATAAATACACCAGAATGCGTAAAGCTATGGTTCTTTAATCATAGAATACAATTATTCACAGATAAACCCCGGCAATGCAGTAAATGCTTTAGTTACACTCACTTATCCCGCTTCTGTTCTAGCCCTATAAGATGCATTAACTGTGGAGAATACCACACTGAACAGTGTATAAATTCCTCAAATTGCATAAATTGTAAAGGAGATCATCCAGCAAATTCCCCCAATTGTCCAAATTTTATCAAAGAAAAAAGATACTGGAATTCAAATGTAATCATCACCTAACTTTGGGAGAGGCACGGCGTAAATTCAAAGAAACACACTCTGCAAATTATTCTACAGTATTAAAAACAGTAGCCCAGTGCCCAACATGCAAGAATTTGAAAAAAAAACTAGAAAATATTGTAGCAAATTTTCAAACAGCTTTAGAAAAGCAGACTACAGCCATCATGAACTCTGTCCAAACTATGCTAGAATCTATGTTCAAACACTTGGTTATATCATAGAAATAAGCAAACAACCATCCTCACCCAACAGGGAAAAAAAGGCAAATTTACCGCAACAAAAGTTTGATATAGCTGTTCCAAGTTTATCTCACGATAAGGACACAATTCATATAATAACATCGATATATTATTGGATCACTTTGAAAATCAAAACTGAAGTCTTATTGGGAATTTTTCCCCTTTAAAATAGATAACTTATATATAATTGTATCTCATTTTCTCAAGCGGAGGGAAAAAATTTTTTTTAAATCTATTAATTTTTCTTTTAAATCTTATGCGTTTTCTGCAATGGAATTGTAGAAGTATAAAAAACAAGCTAATTTGGTTAAATAGTTCTCCCTTTTCACAATCAGCCATCTGGATTTCTCAAGAAACTTTTTTTTAAACCTAAAGATCATTTTCAAATCCCAGGAAAAGTAATTTTCAGAAAAGAGAGAATTGACAGACCAGGAGGAGGACTGCTGATAGCAGTTCCAGCTAACATATCAGCCATACAAATTTCCTTTCATAATACGCAGCTATCAGAATACGAAATTTTAATATTACAAATTGTAATTAATACTTCTTTTCATCTTATAAATTTATATGCATCTCGAGGTCTCAATATCACATTACTTAATTCCTTTCTTGAATCCTTATCGGATCCAGTATTCATCTTTGGTGATTTTAATTTACATCATCCTATATGGGGCTTCAATCATACTTCTCCATACAGCGAAATGTTTGTGGAATATGGCTAACAAACTCAAATTTTATTCTTCTAAATACTGATGTTCCTACCCATAGAAGCAATGTTGGCTCCGGTGCTCTTCTGGATATTTTACCCTTTGCTCTTCAAATCTCATTGGATTTAGTAATACTTTTGTTTCAGACAGTTCCAACAATAGTGACCATTGCCTAGTTATCACAGATTTTAATTTTCATAACCCAATTAAACGTACCATCAATAAAGTAGATTGGCGCTCAGTAACAGAACAAGTAAAATTAACAGCCTTTGGGATAGATGATCACAATCTCTCTGACAATATTGATAAAATAATTTCAAATAATACTCAAAAGATAAAAATCTCTAATAAAACCTTCCCTCCTTGGTGGAATACTATATGTCACAGCCTGTATAAACTAAAAAAATGCTTCCGGAAGACAGCCATTCGAGAAATCTCTCCAAAATTGTGGATCCGATATAAATATTCAAGCCAGCTCCGATTAAGTATTAAAAAGGCAAAAAAAGCGTACTGGGATACAATCTGTAATAACATTTCTAACCCGAGAATCTTTTATAGTATTCTCAAAAAACTTTCAATGAAAAATAATCCTGAGACAACACTGAATTTTCTTCAAATACATAATAGAATAATATATAATCCACAGATTCAAGCAGAACTCTGCAGAGAATGTTGCATCGAATAATATTAATCATGAACCACTTCCTTTGGATTATTTTGCCCAAGATAATAGTTTAGTTAACAATCACTTTCATATATCTAAATTGAATAGAGCAATAAAATCTGCTAAGAACACTACTCCAGGTGTGCAGACCAAATCCCGGCTAAATATCTGAAACTACTGAACCATAGTGAACGTTCGATAATTTTAAAATTCTTTCAACAAATATTTGATAACTCAATTGTGTCCCAAAAGCATGGAAGCATGCTATAATTCTTCCAATTCTCAAAAAATGCAAGGACAAGACAAAAATCTCCTTTAGTAGACCAATAGCGTGAACTGGTTTTCTCGAAAACTTTTGAAAGAATTTTAACCAATCGAATTGTCCATCTTCTAATAACAGAACAAAAACTTCATCAACAACATTATGGATTTGTCCCTTTTAAAGATAACAGAACAGCAACATATATAATATACAAAGCAATAACAGACCCAAAGTTCGATAAGAAATATTTTGCGGGGATTAGCTTAGATCAGTGATTCTCAACCACTGTGCCGCGGCACTTTTGTGTGCCGCCAAATTTCAAAAGTGTGCCGCCAAATTTTGCAAATATATAATAATGTTAATATTATTAAATTACATCATTTAAAAAGAAAAATATTTTTAACATGAATATATATTTAAATCCACAAAAAAATAAATTATTTTATTTGCTTTGCAACGCTTTTTTTCTTAGTGCCAAATTATGATGAAGCGGCGTGCATAGCAATAGGAATATGTCTCATGTCGGCGCACACTTGCCACTTCTGCGTACAAAACGTGTTGTTTTAGTGATAGTTGGGATTCACAAGGTGTTTCATAGTAGTTACTGCACCTTTTCTTTCGTTAAAATTGGCAAATGTATGTGATTCGGTTTAATATTAATTTATTTGCATGTAGTAATATTTTGCATTAATTTATTTGCAGATCCTTCTGAAAATGGATAAAAAGAAGAAAGTTTAATGATGATAATAGTGATAATGATAACGTTAGGGACCAAGTTAATGAGCCAGCCCCCGGCACAAGTAAAAATACTTCTTGCTCAAAAAAATACGTTGTCCATCGGAAATATAATGATGATTTTTTGAAATTTGGATTTACCTCTACAGTGGAAAATGACATAGTTGTTCCCGAGTGTGTGATATGTGGTTTTAAATTATCAAATAGTGCTATGGTTCCTAGTGTAGGAAATAGGAGAGTAATTATACGAGGCGATGCATTTGGATGTAAAACTCAGTTTATTGTTAGAGTTCTATCATCTGCTCTCGGAGGGATACGTGCGCTAACAAGGAAGTCTGAGTCCGGAAAAGAGAAGGAACGAAAGCGCGGGGTCGCTTTTGTAGAAAATCTAACGCATGCGCAGATTGCATTAAAGGTGCTTGCGCGAGTAAGCACTGCCCGCAATTGCTCTAGATCCTGCGCACGCACAGATCGTAATGAAAACTTATGAGGAGTTGATAAACTCTACAGAGTATCCCCCCAGAGAATATGCGAACGATAAATACATACAGAATACAATTACTGAAATACAACAAATGGTACATAAAACAATATACAAACATTATATACATGGGAAATGGATAATACAATTTGTAAGGGTTGAAAATTTACATAATGTTAAAGTAAATATGAATGAAAATATCATAGTCTACACAATACAATAAAAAAAAAAATGATTTGCGCAAAATACTTAACAAGATTTTGAAAATATGTACATTTAGAAATTGCATTTTATATGAAATGACAGTAGCATTATAGGTTTCAATAGTAATATACATATGAAATCAAGGTATATGTTGCAGATTATTCACATGTAGAATTATTTAACTATGCATATTAAATGTAAAATGTACTCACTAATTCAACTTTACAATAACAATTGAAATATTACATTATTTCAGCATTATTCATAAATTCTTGGTGTTGTGAAAGTTAAGAATCAAAAGTTAATCCGGTTGAATCCTAGGAGGACCCACTTTTGGTCGCCAAATTTTTGTCGCCAAATTTTTGAGCGATAAAGGTTACAATATGGTAACCTTTCCATTTCATCCAAAAGTTTGGATTTTGACATCACCAAAAAATGGCAACCCTAAAAAAGTACAAACGCTTTTCGCCTTTTCCGAAAAAAAAACGTCATTTTGACTTTGTTTGAGATAGTTTGCTCACCGGTTGTTGTTAAGAATGGCGTGTGAAAGGAAGTTAGTTGAAAGCGAGGCTACGACAGGTTTCTTTGTGCTTCTGGGCACAAAGGGAAAGAAAGAGACGTTAGAATGGTGTATGAAAGCGAATTTAATTGCTTCTCATTATGAATGTCCGAAGTGTAAGAAAAATATGCGTTTGCAAGAACGAAGGGAACGGTTGACGGCTACGAATGGCGTTGCCGCAACCAGTCGAAAGATAATCGCCACGACGTTGTTCGAGTGTGAGAAAGGGCACTTGGTTTAGCGAAAGCAAACTTGCTATAATAATTATCTTGCGTTTGACCAGATATTGGTTTGGCAAGAGCATGAATGCGTTCGTGGTGAATGACTTGAAAGTTAATAAGAATAGGTCACAAGTTGGTGGATGACAATTTTCATGAATTCCTTTGCATCCATCGCAAGGGTGTATCCACCAACGGAACATGACGAAATGCGTAAGGTAAGTGCCTTTTTAAAATTTTTTTTTAAAATGATTGATTTCATGTATTTCTTCAATTTTATATTTGCGAAACGCCCCTTTCGTCCTTTTTTAAAAATGTAAATCATGCTATAAACACTGGTTTTAGAATGCTTTTAAAATGAATTTCATTGCTTTCATGTATTTCTTCGATTTTATTTTGCGAAACGCCCCTTTCGTCATTTTTTAAAATGTAAATCATGCTATAAACACTGGTTTTAGAATGATTTTTTAAAATGAATTTCATTGCTTTCTCCGTTTTTTTTCTTTATATAATGATTAATTTAATGTATTTATTCGATTTCATCTTTGCGAAACGCCCATTTCATCCCCTCGCTGACGCATGCGCTTTCCAAGAATTTTTCGTCATTGACGTCATTTTGAAAAACCTTCGATTTGGCGCTTTTGGCGAAAAATTTTGGCGC